>OY365808.1:29607599-29630071 GCA_959347315.1 Bimastos eiseni | reverse complement strand
CCTCCTTTCTTCCTACAATGCTACTCTCTCCATGCTCCTTGACAAACATGCTCCTATTATCACCAATCTGAACCTCTCTAAACATTCCTTGGTATAATTCCAATGTCCAGACTTTCAAATCTTTCCCTCAATGCCTCGAGTGCACTTACAAACAAATCTTGTGATCCTCAACTGCTCTCTGCCCTAAAATCAGTCAAAAACAAATAATGCCATCATCTGGCCATCAACAAAATGTGCTTTCACTACTCATTCCTTCACTCCCAATCTCGAATCCTCACCTTTTCTGGAAACTTATATACCATCTCCTTCATTGGAACTTTTCAACCCACCTCCAAACTTTCCTCCATCTTCCTCATTCAATCAATCAATCAATGAGTAAAACTTTATCAATAGCTGAGTTGTTCCATTCCTTCTTCTCCTTTCTTCTCGAGTGAAATGGCTACCCCTCTGTCTCCCTCTTCAGTCACTCTTTTTCCTTACCCCAATCAATTCATCTCCATCGCCCTTCCTCAATTCCATCATCATGATCTGCCTTCCAACCAACATCAGAGATTGAAATATTTAATTTTCTTACAATCACTTCCTAACAAGCAGCAAAAACTCAACCTTATTTCTACATTACAGAAAGACAGTGCATTTATATTGTTCTATCATTACCAAATTAATCAACCTCTCTTTATCAACAGGCAACTTCCTACTACTACTTGAGCAGTCTTTGGTTCTCAACTTCTTAAGAAACCATCCACAACAATCATTTGTAAATAGATGTATCCAACTTGTCATTCATCTCTAAATTAACCAACACATGGTCCTGCTCTGGATCAATGACAACCTACTCCCAACTCACTCGTTAATCCACACCAGTCCGGTTTTACTAAGCAGGAATAAACTTGTTTCTGCCATATTCTATCAATAAGTCTCATGTCTCTGCTTCCTTGATGCTTCTGTAGTCTTTGACATCAATGACGACAACCATATTATTCCAAAGACAACCAACGTTGTTGGGATTTACTGATACTGCTCTCCACTGGGTTCAGTCCCATCTTTCGTCCCGTTGTTTCTTGGTTAAACGTAGGAAACCTCATTCAAACCAAACCCACTCAACTGTGATGCTCCACACGATTCTGCTATCAGAACCCTCCTGTTCATCCTCTACACTCTCCCACTCCCTTCTGACAATACCCTATTATTCATTTTTCCCACAAACAGCTCTTCCTACTCCATAGTTCATCTTCTCCATATGGATACCCAAATCTGATCCTGGATGACCTCAAATTTCTTGTGCCTGAACCCCTCCAAAACTGAATTCATACCTGTATGAACAACTTGAGAAAATTCCAAATGCTTCTATTTTCTCAGCCCCGTCTCTGCAGCCATCGATTTGCATGAAATGCATATGCATCCACGTTCACATTTACTTCAAATTGTCCACAACTAGAGTGTCATTTCTGACCAAATTTTTAGCACCTCTGATCACATGACCATTTTTCCCGCTCTTGTTTCATGCATATCGATGGCTGCAGACCATCTACAATCCCAACATCAAATGTTCATGATAAATTGGACTACAGCAATTCGCCTTTCATGATCATAGACAGACATCACCCAGATAAACCACCTGCAAGCAATTCAGAATGCTCTCATCAAAACGCCCTAACACAGTATAGCATCACTCTTGTCCTCAAATATTTCCACTGGCTCAAAATACTTTGAACAAATAGCATATAAAGTCATACCACTCACCTACAACACACACACACATGTGCATATCATCCTTGTTATGGATGTGTTGTTAAATAAACTTAAATCAGTCAGACCTACAACACACTTGAATCCAGCCAGCGTTCCTATACCTGTCAATTGTTCACAGTTCAACAACTTCATCCAGTTCATTTCTCATCCACCCTAATAATACTATCCATCACTCAAATTTGCAAATCGCTCCATAACCATTGTTGTATCCACCTCTATGGAACAAAATCTCGCTGATATTATGAGAAGCATCTGATCCATCTGCTGAACTCTAAAAAACCTCACAGCTTGTTATCTTCCCATAGGTCTTCATTTAAAACTGAAAATGCTGCTTCTTCAAAATCCTATTTTGAGCCAACCTGATTCCTGCCCTCCCTCGCTATTTCAACTCCTGGTCCCATCTACCTTAGCCATGCGACTGCCTGACTCTCTAGGTCTTGACCCTCTGTCTATTGATTTTGCTTTGATTAAGCACATGTGCTAAGCTGGTTCGCAAAACTTCGTTCTGTGAACGCTGTATAGGCTAAATGATGAGTAGGGTTTATATGATCACGATGGTTACCTGGCCGTGACCCTTTTAAACGACAAGCGATCGCGCCAGACGAGGTCACGCAGACCCGGCTGGTCTGCGTACTTGCCAATTCTTCTTCTGCACCGAATTGCGACAGCGCACGCAATTCCCTTTCCGCTTAGAGAGCCCTCAGCACCGCTCGCAGATCGGCTCCAATAGTTCCCCAGAACATTGACAACATCGTCGACACCAAACAGAGACGCAAACATCAAAGTTGCTGGCTAATGCCTGAACAGAACCCACATTATTCGGCGATGATAAAAATAAAATGTCGACGCCTACCTTCGCTAGAGCGATGCACGCATCGCAAAAACAGTTTGACGAACGAGCGAACAAATGAGCGAGCGAGCGAAAGAGCGAGCGAGAGAGAGAGCGCCCCATGCATCGAGCGACGACTCCGATATCGGTCCTTGACATAAAGCGCCGGATAAATAAGACCAAATTACATAGACAAACAACAATATATCAATGCGCCGCTGCTGCTGTCAATGCTCCGTTTCGCTCAGCACCTCATCGGTCGAGACTTCTTCCAGCGCGATTACTTTTCCAACCTAATGCCCCACCGAAACAGGCTTCCCCACCCCAAGCTGACTCCGTTTTAGTGAGATTTTCTGAGTAGATGCGACGCGGGGGAAGAAAATGTGACTTGGAACTACAATTGCACAGGTGCTTGGAATAGTGGATGTTTACTGCGGTTGTGCAGCGGCTCTTACGTCGTCGGTTGCGCGCGGCGCGTTCGCGGCTCACGGCCGCCTTTTATTGTGTAAACAAGATACGTTTAAAATTGTTTACACGTTCGCTTGGCAAACAAACAGAGAGTTCTGGACCAAACGGTACCAACCGATAAGGCCTCCGCCTCCGTCGTTGCCTTAATATTAGAGACCTCTGGCGGTGGATCCCGGGTGGATGCAAAAGCAAACAGGATCTGTGTTCGCTTTAGTCAATATATTTGAGGCCTTTTTTACTCTGACCCCGTCAATATTATGGACGCCATTTGAACCAGATAAACAATATGACTTGCACAAGCTGCATACTTCCTCTTCAGTAAATATATATATATATATATTATATATATATGTACATATACATTTATGCATATATGTGTATATATACCTATATATAATATACATAATTATGTATATATATGTGTATATATATGTATGTATATATATATATAAACAGTTGATTACATGATCATGCATAGATTTCATACAGTAATAAAAAGACCACATGAGGTTGATGAATCCACATCTAAACACTTTTCATTAAGGCTTTGAAGATCAATGCACAATGCAAGTGTATTTAAACTATTTATGTAGCAGAGTTGACGCCATTATTGAGGTTATTTGCTCATTGAGCATCTTCACGATGTTTATTTATATATACATGTATATAACATCAAAATTGCTGTATATATATATATGCATACTACATCTGCTTTCCAAATGTTAGCTTTTGACTAAGCACCTGTGTATAAGCTGCATGGTACATGCAACTTTTTTTGCTATCATGTATGTGTGCATGTAACTAGGTTGGTTGGTAACAACTCTTGCTGCCATTTGTACATAATCATCGTTGATATTCATGCCTGAATTGCGTACGCACCCAACTATAATAACAAGCATTAATATGCGCCAACATACCCTGAATCACCACACTATAAATATAAATTCCTGTGCAAGATACGTGTGTTGATTATTAGACGACCTAAGCAAAACGTAGCTGACATAGACATATTAAAGTCTAAATTCAATGCATACAGCTGCACGCAGACAATTACAACACGGGAGTATATATGCCTACATGTATATAAGGACTCTTAGGGAGTCTGAATTGTGTGTGGTCGCATTGGCTTACATTTTAATATATGCCCTACGCTCCTGTACGCTGACTATGAGATTTGAAATA
This sequence comes from Bimastos eiseni, assembly GCA_959347315.1. NCBI lineage: Eukaryota > Metazoa > Annelida > Clitellata > Crassiclitellata > Lumbricidae > Bimastos > Bimastos eiseni. The sequence goes on along the minus strand of OY365808.1, from coordinate 29,625,840 downwards.
CTACTTATCATGGTTGGACTACCTGGGCTAGTAGGTATGTTACTAGTTTACTCTATCAAAATTGATAGTGAGCCAAAATCTCTACAACAACACTTTAGCGCCATCTATCGAAAACAGTTGTTACAATTAAAGTGCATATCGCTCATTAATTAATCAATGTAGAAAATCTTCCGAGATAGAATGAGCATTGTTTGCTACTCATGAGTCTGTGGTCCCAAGAACCTCCAACATAACATAACAGAGATCTATTGCGGCTCAGGAGTAGCTCGGCCAATTGCATAAAGTGAGAACCGCTTCTTCCGTCTTACTATTTCTTAATAATATCCAAATTCACTCAGCGCTTCTTCTCTAATGAAGCAATTAACAGAGTCCAAAGAAACAGTTTCATTATCCAGCTCATTCGAAGCGTTCACTGGTAGCACTGCATTATCGCTGCTTTACCCAAACATGATCTAGCACGTTATGGAATACGGGGGGATGATCATAGGCGCCGACTTTTGGTGAGAGGTACTGGGCCAAGAATTTAATTTCCATGATCTGGTGTTTCAATAAAGCGCGTTTTATAGAGCATGTATCTCACAAGGTATTTTTCTCTACGCAAGCCATAATAAAGAAGAGAAGAAAAGGAGATTGTAGCACGCAAGCGAAATTAGTGTTGTCGTAGGATCATCTGTAAAACTTTTAGTGATTGCCCTAACACTGGCGGCTATGGCAGGTTTCCTATGTAGGACTATTGAGGATTCGATGTCGATGGTTGGGCAGCAGTGCAGTTGCCATTTCCCACTGCCAGGCGCAGCAGCAGCCGCTAATTGAATACTTAGCAGTCAGTCCTCTGCAGAATCCTATGAAATGTATCTGCTTAAACTGCGTATGAAGAAAACCAGACTTTTGTGGGCCTAGGCGCAAGTGACCTGTGACCTGTGACCATAGTCTTCCGGACAACAGGAACATCGACTTGAGAGAAAAAACGTTTTGCGGCTGTGCACAGACCATGGGATAAATTATCTAGGGGTCAGTGACTGAACTTTACTAGTGGAACTGTGAGTTGATACCTATAATCGAATAATGAATGGAACATATGAAAGAGGAAGACCACATAGGGAATGGCAGATGACTTTGAAGAATGGGGTGGAACAAGTCTCCACAAGTTTAATGACGGTGTGGAGAGAAACGGCTAAAAAGGTATCCGACACAGGTCTACGGGCGACGAGTCCATGGTTGTTGACTGATTGAACATATGCCCAGTTCACGAAGTCCACGGACAGACGGTATATGTGGCCACATATATAGATACACGAATATATATATGTATGCATATATAATTATGTACATATATGTGTGTATATCAAGGTGGATGTGCATATAGTGTATAATGTATGTTTGCGTGCGTGTGTCTGTGAGTGTGAACACATCAACGTGGGTTCGGCGGCGCGCCGACAAATTGTCGGCGGCGGTGGCGCCAACGAAATGTCGGCGTTGGCGGCGCGGCCGGCGCGGCCGGCGTGAAGCTCTGACAACCGCGAGTATTACCTGCCAAAACATAAAAATTTTCTGTAATCACTAACTTAGTACTAACTTAAACTTTCACTAACAAATCTGATGCTATGGTATTTACAGATACACACAATGTTTGCGAAATTGCCAGTAAAATAGACTATAGTCACAATCTTACTTTATTACGGGCAGTGCCCGGGCTGCAGTTTGTTCTGCCCGGGTTCGGCTAGCCCGGAATCTCGTGAAATTTTAAAACTATGTTTTGAGTTTTTTATTGATTCATATGCAGCCTGTGTAACTTATGGGATTTGCAGAAATCCGTTGAGAGCTTTTGTGTTGGGGAGGGGTTCCCCACACTTCATCGCATATATCGCCATATATATATATATGGCAGATTTATCGTATATACATAATTATATATATATGCGATGATTGTTGCCCAGGTGTCGTTAGTCACATAATGCACTGCAGTGGCATTTATTACCATCAAGCGGAAGGCCGAGATCTGAAATCATAGGTGATGAAGCCTCTTCTGACCATATCAGATGGGAGGGTTGAAATACCTTATATAGGAGCATGTGGCGCAGCAACTCTTCCTTGCCTTTCGCTGTCTCGTCGTTCCTCTATGCGGCTCCCATTTCCTCTCCTGCATCCTTCAACTCATTCATTCAGTGTATCCATGTATCCGGTTCTCCAGTACGCCACCTTCATGATCGACGGCTTATAAAGTTGCCCTGGCGAGGCCCAACCTTCTGCACTTGTGCGTAGCGTAATTTGTCAATTATTTTTGACAGCCACGGAGGCATGGACCATGCGGTGGCGGTCTCACAAAGTGCTCTTTCATTTACGCCCACTAAAAGCCGTTTCTCGCCACACAACAAATTGACCACATATAGGGCAATGTCTAATATAATGGGCATGGCATTATATACAAACGCAGCAGTGATCCGACACGACGCATGCTGCTTTAACTTAAAGTAAGAACTATCAGATTCACCTTTGTTTTATGATTCTCATCATTGTTTCAATCAAGAACATAAAACAACTAATATTAAATTGTATTAATCGACGTGGTGTGATTTGTATAGCTGAAATAAATAGTTGCAAGCTCCAGCTGCAATTACTGTCTTTCCAAAACTGGCATTTTCTATGTTTATTTCGTTAGTCGCTGGATGTTGCCTCTTGGCGGTCTTTATGGCCTACGTGTTTCAACTATCTTTACTGGCTGTAGATTGACTATAATTTGCGTATTGTTAAGTTTATGATGCAGCAATGTGGATATTATTTATACAGTAGCAAATTTTGACAGCTATAGTCAATGAATTAGTATAATAAGAGTTGATAACTTGCCACTTTCGAAATAATAAATATGATATCTACCAATTCCTATTTTTAATCATCATTATTTTGATTAGTTTTGAGTTGGGCAGCTGCCCGGGTTTCATTTTGACTTTGGTTACGCCACTGCATTCAAGACTACATTTTCTTATTCTAATTAATATTCTAGCCCCTGAGGGATCATGTAGACCTCGCTGCTAATAATAATAATAATTTTCATTATTGTTATAAGTCTTATTGTCATTGTTATTATTTTTTTAATATTGAGGTTCAGTGTATGGGAGAGGCCAAATGTGTTCTTATTTAAGATGCCTTACCGCGCCTCTCAATCGGTAGGTGGTGTGTAATGTGTGCAATGAAAAAATATGATTATAAAACGTGTTGATTGGACTCAGTAGTCAAATAATGGTATGATGCTGTTCCCATACCATCCGTACGACAGAGTGCCGTATACCTCTCTGTCAGCAATTTAATGCTAGACTTGCCATGGCTAATAAGTCCCATGTATTACTTGATAATGGGCATCGAAACAAAGTGCAGGATAAAATAGAAATGGAGAGGTGGATTGGGTCGGAAGAGAAGGAAACCATTAAGATGAGTTCAAGGTCACGACTTCTCCTATACTAACAATTGGAGCAGTGATAGGCTATGTGTAGCCGGGAGATTATGTGACCTTCAGGGTCGTGTCAAATCTAGCTCAAGAGAAGCTGTGTGCACTGAATCCACAGAGGCAACAGGAACTTTTGCCCAAGTGCTCAGTTTGCAAGGTTCTGGGATGAGTGCATAGTTTCACCCTCAGTACTATATTATTGTGGACAATCAATCGCTTACACAAGTAACTTTTCACCACACCACTCTAAAATAGTAAAATATGCTTAATGGAAAAGGCATGCCTCTATATTTACTGTTGATGAACGAAATTAAGACGTCATTGTATAGAAGGCTTGGTGGTTGTTATAGTTAAGAATTCTGTAAGATTTGAGTTATTGATTGCACCAGCATTACGGGTTATTAATTAGTAACCTAATTACTAGTATTGTTATTACAGTGGATAACTTTGTTGCGAAACATTCACGCTGAGAAGTAGGCCTAAGCTTACCAAAATAGGATATTGTCGCCACCGTCGGTAAATTTAGAACTGGCTTGGTCATCAGATAGTAAAACGCACTATCCTGAAAACAGACAGAGAATGGCAGCTGCTGCCTATCTTCGCCATGCAGTCAACCCGTTGGATTAACTACACGCTCAGAGACCACCACGAGAAGGTGTTGGCAAAGGTCTCCGTAGGCCATTCATTGCAGCTCTCAGGCAATAGAAAGTCAGCACAAGTTTGGCATCACCCACAAATAGGCCAATTTTAGAAATTTTCAATTTGAATTATTTGCTTTTTCGTGGATTGAAATGCACGGCAAACATTGGCGTGGGGCAAACCGCGAAAAGACGCAAACGAGAGACATTATTGTGCGTAGAAATAGTCAGAGAAAGTTCGGAAATGACATACATGTACTACACAACCATAGACCTATAAATCAAAGACTGCGAATGAGTGAACGACAACAAAGTCTGTGAGAGTAAAATTGCAAGAGAGATAAAACGGAGGAGAGTGAGAAAGCAGACATGACAACGATATCGATAGAGTGAAACAGAGACATGGAGTTTGAAGATTGAGTACGAAAAACAGGGTTAACGATAGGGTAACAGCTGCAGGTGAGAAAGAGAGACAGACGTAGATGATAAATGGAATTAGATAGATGATGGATAGATAGATAGATAAATAGAATAAGCAGATATTTAAAGACAAATTGGATAGATAGATAGATAGATAGATAGATAGACAGACAGACAGACAGACAGACAGACAGACAGATATATAGATATGTCGGAGAGAAAAAAGATTAGATGGCTTGGTGGATTGGTGACTAGGTCTATATAGATCGATTGATAGATAGGGAGGCAAATGACAGATAGATAAGTGGATTGAAGTTATTATTGTTAGACAGGAATATACACAAAGAAATTAGTGTACTGAAGCAAAAATGCAGTTTGGTTGATAAAAAAATAAGACAAACAGGAGACTGATATTAGAATCTAGGCCTAAACTGAAAGAATGTGGCAGCTGCAGATCTCAGTATTTAATTAAGAGTGCAGAGGTAGGCTACGGTTAAAGTGAGCGAAAGATTAAGAGTATACGAAGCAGATATTTCTGCTTATTCCCTTTGATTTTAACGTCCCACAACGTTTAATCACAGACAACTAGGTCAGTTTAAAGGACACACTGTCAAGATAGAAAATAATGAACTGCCTGAGAGACTTGTAATGAGTGGACTACCCAAATGAACCCTACTTAATATAATCTCAAAGCCAGGGCCCTACAGAGAAAATGTGACGCATTTGGTCCATTACATTTTCTCAAGCAAGCAGTTGGAAGGTAATTATGTGTTGACCTGAGGTCTGAGGCTAACACAGAACTATCTTCGAACACCTGGATCTCCTCATGTCAAACTGAATGCAACATATTCATTTAACGCCTCTGAGGCTCTCTTGAATTTGCTGGTGTCCTGCACTTGGCTTTTGAGTGGCGCTTTAGAAGTTTTTAGAAGTTAACGATTACGAATAGAGTTCGCAGCAGTTTTTTATACTGTACGCCATTCTCTTTTCGTCTGTGCATTTGGATGGAACTTATTCGTGTTGAATTGTTTACTTGTGGAGGCAATTAATTATCAGAACTTAACCAAAGGCAGATACACGGATCTTAAACTGATGCATACCGAAACTGACCAAAGTAAATTAACAGAAAAGAAAAAGAAATCTAGAGCAAAACTGAGAGTAGGGCAGTGAAAAAACACAGAATGCACTGAGAACGGAGATAGAAAGTAATGAAACAATGTGACGACGATGAGTCCTTAGCCATCCGACAGGTCCACGTATACAAAACGGCGCCGGACTTCTTATATGCCACCTCCGTTTCACAAGAGTGAAGTGATTTCCATTGCCTTCCTTCCTCACAGACAATTCTGGGCAATCAACTTATCCAGGGTCACTACGCAGTGGCCTGAGGCAGATTCAAACCTGCGACCTTCCAGTAACACGGCAAAGAACGCTACACCATCGCATCCTATACTCATAAAACCTAGTATAAAGCAATAAATTCTATAGCTTAGAATTCTAAAACTTAACTCAGTACTGTAGTCCTTCCCGTGTAGGTCTTCGTATCGAGCAACGCAACTCATCCTCCACTCGTCTCCTCTGTCCATCGCCAGCTCCTCGGTCTCGTCCCATGACATGTCTACTCTCCAGGCATCCCAGGTTCAGCTAGTTCTAAAAGAAAAAAAAATTATGCAAAATGTCATAGAGTTAAGAAATGGAGTGAAGATAACAGGAAGACAAAGATGTAGAGTAGGTTTGCGAGTAGGTTTAGAGTAGGTTTGTAGAGTAGATTGCAATTGAGGCAACAGTAACTTTATCATTTAACTGAGCTGCAACATGCCAAAATAATTTTTTTTCTACGGCAAAGCATAAGGACTATGTTGCCAAAAGCATTTGTAAAAAATCTCTTTCCATTCATCCCCGACAGGGAGGCAGCCAGACCTAAGACAACATTTTGGGCACAAGATAAGAGAAAACAAGCGGTCTCGATAAGTTTCGCGTTAGTTGTCTTAAAATTTTGCGCTAGAAACTGAAACCGGAATTTACGAGAAGCGGTAATTCTGGTTAACGCGCGAGTCACATGATACTGAAATCAATTCAATTGCCTTAAAGTGGAAAAATGTCTGAGAGAAATTGTGAAGTTTGCGTTTACGCAATTTGAAGTTAGGCCTATTGACAAACAATAGCTATTGGCTATTTGTTTTGTCATTGATGTAAAACCACCATAACCGAAACGATCGGAACAACTTCGAGTTTCTCAGGGTTAGTAAGGATATGCGCAAATTTATCATTTCGTTTTGTATTTGGTATCGAATTTGCTTGTTTAAAATCGTCTAGAAGTTTTCAGACGTACTTTCTTTATACTATTTCGAAGGTAGGTCGAAGAAGAAATATGGAAAAAGATAAAACTCGGCAATATAAAAACTATTCTTGGGAATTGGTACAATATACATTATAATTAAGTTTCAAATTGAAATTACAAATGAACCTTATTCCCGAAACTGATACATTAGTATTTTACAGCCTTTCATATAGGATCACTTGTCTTTTACTGTCTCGAACTGTCTTGAACCTAGTATCTCGGTCTCGGTATCTCACTGTCTGGTCTCGGCATCTCACTGTCTCGGTCTCGTCTTGGTCTTGAAGTTTAAGGTCTTGCATACAACACTGCAAAGACAAACAGACAGAATCCTTCCTTTATATTTATATAGATACCGACAAGCTCATGTCGGTAATCTTGGAATAATATCTTTAGTCCACATCTTTCCTTCTCTGCATGCCATTGCAACCTCTTGCGCTCCTGCATCCTGCGCATCCGTGACCTACGGCGTCACGTGATTGGAGGATGGGAGTGAATCGATTCGCCGCATTCCGATCATACTCGCGACGTAAAAACTGCTTCAAGATTGAAGCTCTCCAAACTCTTTTATTGCGATTTCCGCTTCCTCGACATTGAATTCACTGAAATTCAACATAGGCCTATCTATGCAATCCAAAACACACTATAACCCCATGCATCCGTTACCCGAAGACCCACGTACGCATCACCGTATCACTCCCATCCTCAAATCACTCCATTGGCTAACAGTACTGAGCGAATGCCCTTTGAAACTCCCTCTCTGTCCATCCGATACTCTACAATTGCGTTGTCCTTCACAAAGCTGAGTAACAAAATTCAATCACCGACCTTTTTTCCTTCGCTAGAGCCTACTCACACATTTATGGGCCTATACCTGTAAGCTTATATTCTACTCTGGCTTTCCATTGCCTCTCGTATCCAATACAAAGCACTGCTTTTAGCCTTAAGAACTCACAGGGTCTAAATAGCCTATTCTTAAGGCTAAGGGAGCCTGATGCGCAAACTTCTGTCTGTTGTCTTATAGGCCACTCTCCCGACTCCCGATCGACTTGATCTAGTTCCCCGGGCAACGACTGCTTTACGACCCATCACCGTGCCTTTGCTATCACGGGCTCTTCTTTGCGGAATGACTTGTGGAAATTGCCCCACAGTGGTAGTAAGATTTTAGTCTGGAACTCTGGATCCGACTCTCATCCCTTAATTCTTGTCTGGACTCCTTTATCCACGGGGCTGCTATGTACGCTGATAATACTTCGGAACAGTTATAGTACTGTGAGAGGCGCTACATAAATTCTCAGATTCGATGCTATAATTATGATACATGCCGTAACACGCCTCAGATTATGGTGTAAACAAATTAAAAAAAGTAATGACGTCATCATTTATTTATTTATGTAATTCATTGTGGGGTCTCAAGCCTAGAATAACGTTGTTCATATATGAGCGTGAGCGCTGATAAATGCTATTCATGAGCCAATTGAATGCACGATATTTTTCTTTATCTGGCAAGCAAACTGGAAACACAACTACTTTCTCTCTCCGAAACCGTACAGATTGCGTGATATGTAGGCTTATTACCATATTCACATCCAATTATGCCTAGCTGTTTTGCGAATTTTGTTACTGCACAAAGTTCTGTGGACGTTTTAGTTTGTCAAGCCAATATCCGGATCTGTATTGATATATAAAATACAAGGTCAGTCAAGTTTTTCATTGTCTGTGGATATATATATATATATATATATATATATATATACACGCGTTGTTAGGGTTTGAATTGTCAAATTTGAACTCGGGTGGGTGGTAAAATTATTTCACAAGTCCAGATGTCCCGATCAGAATGTTTAAGAACCTGAAACCGATATAGGCACAGGCCTAGGCCTAGACCTACGGGCTAAATTGTAGAGGGTAGGCCTAACTGTGAGTTTTCGGTGCACGAAGTTGTTCTTGGCTGTGTTAAGATGCACTAAGCCACTGAAAACTGATATGGGTTTTTATTACCCCCAAAGTATTTTTTTTAGATTTAATGGATGGGGTTGAAAAATGAACTGGGGATTGAACCCTCCCAAACCCTCTGGACAATTCAATCACTGCACGTAATGCGCCCGTTTTGTAGGGCCCAAGTCTTGCATTCACTCTAAATTAGTATTGTATTGTTTCAACCGATGCCGAACTGATAATAAAATAACTGAAGACCGGAATTGATATTAGTATAGGCCTATATGTTGTCTGAAGAATATCACATAGCCTACACTGTGTCTTACAAACTACAAATCTGTAGTCAACTAGTCAGCGAAGAATGTCATATTGACGTAACAAATCACAATTCCTAGAAATGTTGGTCACCAGAACTTTATCCCGTTTTACTCATCATATCAAGAAATAGCATGTAATCGCAACCGTAGGCCCAATCGTAACCTCACTAGGCCTATTTCTACAACGCCCATAAAAACGAAGTCGCAGGATCAGCTTATTCACAAAATCGATAGGCGAAGATAAACATCTAGAGAATCACGTATGCAGGTAGACAGTCAGACGGCTAATTTTATTTGGAGCTGAAATAGCGAGAAAGGGAGGAGAAGACGAGGAGTCAGAATAGGATTTGTGAAAAAGCAACGTTTTCAGTTTGGGGTTAAAGGCCTGAGGGGAATGAGGAGATAGCAATTGAGAGGTGAGGTTTTGGTGATTTCTTAGGATTGATCGGATATCTGTCTCAAAGCCTAATAGCGGAGTGAATTTGTTCAAAAGATGCGGGACAGCAGTGGCTATGGAGCGATTTGCAAATTTGAGCGATGAGGTGACAGAAGAGCGGGGCAGTGCGAGGGAGGAAGAGGCACTAATTAAACGATGTGGTTGAATCGTGAGCAAAATTAATTAGGGATATATGTGGGGTATAAGGATCGGAGTGTGTTGTAGGTGAGTCTACTTAGAACAACACATCACTTTAAGAAAACGAGCATCATCATTGAATTCATTATGGCCTCGGTAACAACGGATCAGGTACTTTATTTAGTGCGTTTGATTTCTTCCTCTACATGTATATTGGGTTTTTTACAGTGAAGTGAGGCTCATGTTGGTCTGAAAAATCATGGTTAAATAAATCTGTCATTCCAACCATTTTCTTATGGGCTTTTCTCAAGTAGCCTATATCTGCTTCTTGATTTCACTGACCACAAAGAAAACGTAGTGCCAATATAATGGCAAACAACCACATAAAAATCACTAAAATCAGTATCAATATAAAAAGTCACTAATAATATTATTTTCAGATCAGTAGCAGCACTGTAGATCAGAAATTGCAGCTAGGAAGCTTGGTGAAAGATTCGAATGAACCGTGCGCGAGGCTTATAGGCCTATACTATTGACAGATGCGAAGCTTGTGCTCCGATTTATTTCAACATAAAAGGCTATAGCCTTTGACCTGTCTTACCTTGCTCTCTAAAATGCCGACTAATGATTGCAATGATTGATTATGCAATTTGAGCAGGTTGGTCTAATGCTGTGTAATCCTAATGCCTGCAGAAAGACCGAAGAAAGGCGAATTAGAGAGCAGCACGCCATCTGTCGATGAGGAAGTATGCCGGATATGTATGCTAACCGCCGAAGAATCTGGTAACTAACAAAATACAAATGAACGTCTGTCAGTCGTCAGGCCATTACTGTAGTTTAACTTTAAATCATGGTCAATCAATCGATCGATCAATCAAGCAATCAATCAAGCATTCAAGCAATCAATCAAGCAAGCAATCAAGTTGCTGCGGCTCATCGGATAATCCTATGTATACCCTGAACGTAAGTAACATAAATTACTAGTTACAACATACACCATCGATTCTATGCCTCGAAAAAGCATAATTATTCTGCAGGACCCTAATTATGCATGCATGATGCTATTGTCCCATTGCAAAGTAAGTGGATTATCATGATATCAACAGCAGAGGTGACAATGGTTTGCACCGATGGTCAGTTGCTGACCAAGGGGTGTACGTACGACCCCCACCCAGCCGATGCCACCCCAGCAGGACGCAACTTGAGGATGCTCATCACCTGACGATGAACTACAAATCATTTCTGTAGCGCTATAGTGATGGCCATCGTCCTGCACACAGTTGGTCATCGCATATAAGTTCAAAACATCTCACACAAAATGATCCAATGACTGAAATGTGCTGTAACCACAGGAGATCGACATTATTTCAACAGTCAGCAGCAAAACTCCAGCTGATTATGTGAAGTTTTATTACTTATCTAGGTCTATAGTAGACTTTCGTTACAATTTCTTGAACTTAGGCCTATCTATCATTTTGCAGCTTTCTATATAGGCCTACCTGATTTAGTTTCTATAGGAATTTTTATGATCAGGTTTGAGCAGACAGCATCTGTGGGTCTATACATGTGCATAGATTTATAAATGTTGTCTGCTCAAACCTGGAGTTTTGCTCACCGTCTCGGCGTAGCAGCCAGAAAACGATGGGCGGCCTGATTGAATATAGGCCCTATATATAAAATTAAGCCTGTTCGTTGATGCATTTTTGTATGCAAATGAAATTAATAACCACCGCGTTTATTATAATTAATTATCCATGTACGAAGTATTTGAATTTTTCACACGTCGAGATATCCCGACTAATACAAAGGGTGACATAAAAGTTCGTTCACCATTTTCAAACTTGAATATTTCGGTCCGAATGATTCGGATCTCTTGTATATCTTTCAAGCCTATACAGGGCTCAAATGTATTATAGGCTAACCATACAAATTTTAGGTTAAGTCGAACGGCGTTAAATGACATGACAGTGTAAACCGCGGCGCGCGAGTAGCATTTCTGGCTCATGCCTGGATATGAAGTAGAAGCCTAAGTCCGCCTAATCATTGTTTGTTTGGCACAGTGACCGATCGGTTAGAATGGTCAGCCCGTAACGTTCAGTGTGATCTGAACGAGCGGGTTCGACCCTCGTCCGAGGTGTCAGTCATTGTGTAGTTACCCGGATCAAGTCCTTCGCACACAATTGCTCTGCAGTACAACTGCAATTGTGTGTGCACTTATGAGCAAAATATTTTGGAAGAAGAGCGGTATCAATTTCCTGTAATAAAATAGATAAAATAAATTATTCACTCCGCTTAATTGACATCGACACTGGACTGCAGAAGATTGCTTTAATGTTTTGTTCACCGATAAGTCGCCATTTAATGCGTTTCATGTACCCAGAGGCGTCTATCCACTCCCTATGTCATTGGAGCAACTTCCCCCTGCCCTCCGATTCCACTCCCTCCCCACCTAATTTTTAACGGTGCCCGGGAACACAACCCTCGATGAGTCTTTTGAAATTGCAGATGCATGTAGGCGAGCCTTAGCACATTCCGAATACAAAAATCGACTCTGACCCACCAGACTGTCTTACTTGTGAGCATTCATTATCTTGCAAATTTGCATGTCTAATTTCTTTGCTTTCTTTGGATGGCCATAATCTTCAATCCTCACATATGGCATACACTGATAAGTAATAACATATCTAGGAGATAGTGGCATCGCCAGAGAGGTGCGGGGGGTGCAGACCGCACCGGGTGACATCATCTCAAGGGTGACGTCATTGTGCAAAATAAAATGAAAATAATTCATTTTCTATATCACGCGTTGAAATTGCTGTAGGCCTACAATATTACATTGCTCATTCAGTCCATAAGACATGCACATTGCACAATAGGCCCCTATAAAGATTTCTTTTCATCAGATATTTTGAAATTAGAAATAACCTGACCCTAACCGGCTAACCGACCATCACCACGCACATATATTTTATAGATAATTAACGAATGCCTATAATGTGCATGTAGGCCTATTATACATGTTATTACTAATACTAAATAAACAGACGGAGGCAGGGTCGCCAGCAGAAATTCGGTGCCCATAGCCTCCTTAGGCAAAGCAATGACCGAAATCCGGAACCCAAGGCCTGGATGGAATCAGATTTTGTATTCACTAAAATTGATCAAATGTTAAAAGACAGAAAAGCACGACGGTGAGGAAGTCAGATGATAATTATTTGATTGCTAGTCTGCCGTCTCTTAAGATTAGTGTGATGGATGCACTAACGAACAGAATAATCATAAGCAATAATGAATTAACAATGATCTGTAGACCTAATTCTGTGTAGAGAGTTTTTCATGTAAACGTTTTATGGAAATACCAAGGCTATGTCTAAGAAGGCACCCCTAAAGCAGTAGATATTGATCTTGAAGAATCGGAAGACTAGTCATTGATGACGCCACTGCTAGAAGATAGGCCTATATAATATTGGACCTTTGGTTAATTTAGAAATCTTCAAGACAATCTGACAAAACGCAGAAATGCTAGCACGAGTGACAGTGATCAGTAAAAGTTTAGAATTAATATAAAACTAGCAGGCCCAATGTTTTTATATAATGATCCGGGGATAAATTGAGAGTTGCTTTTGAGTGGGTGAACGTGGTTGTGTGCTCAAAGGTCATAATTGGTGAATGGAACAGGGACGGAGGGAGGTAGGGGCCGTTCACATATTATAGAACAATTCAAGAACTGCAGTAAAAATCATCATATGCCCAATTAGCTATGTAACAAAAGCTACATTAAAATCGTGTACTCTCTCGTGCCAATGGTGATTAGACCGCATGTATGGAGCTCCTTTGCATCTTAATGATTCCACTTTTAATGGCACTAAATTCACTTGTATTAATTACGGTAACTAATTGGGTAGTCGAAGATTGTCACCATGTATCTACATATAAGCCTACTATAATACAGCATGATAATACATGGTAGTGGCGTACATCCTATTTAAAAACACTATTTTAGTTTCCCTCTTGTTTTCCACTAGAAATGAGCATTATGGTATCACACAGAATGGATTGGTTTAATATTGAACTATCAGGTATTTATCGATAAGTTCGCGGTACAACTCTACCTATTTAATAGCGTATGATGTATACAGAGTGCGTACTACAACTGCAATTGGGTATTTAAGCAAACATAAACTATTTACACATACTATAGAAAATAAAATCAAACATCATGATAATACCTACCAAAATAATTATTCAAGTGAATTAATTTAAATTTAAAAGAGAATCAAAACAAAGCACACAGAATTGAATTTTAGAGCGTTGAAAGCTATGCACATGAAATTGTTAAAATTATAAACAGCAAATTGTTAAAAGTAGATTTATAAAATAATAACTAAGAACGTCAAATCAATTCACCAGGTGGCAGCTGATGGTGCTAGTTTTGGTTCACAACGTATTGTGAACTTCGATTAAACAATGAAGGTCCGTAGTACATGGAATTTCCAATTGGCAGGCAAACAGGCAAAAATAGCATAAGCTGAAAAAAGTGTGTTATATAACAAAACCTTCAACCTACCCCACCACCCTACACAATATAACGTTAACAAAACCGGAACCCACCCACCTACCCCTTGAGCGTTATATAATATGTGAACGGCCCCTAGGAGTTGGCGAAGAACATGCTTGGGGTTATGTAAAATGGAGAAGAGGAGTTTTATCCTATCAGAAAGCTAAGAACCCATTTTTTTCTTTCTCTTCCATTCAAAGCATAACCAAAGCCAATACATTGCAAAAATGTTATGTTATAGATCCTACGCCTCCCTATCCCTGTGGGGTCTAACCCTAGCCTCCGATAAGGAGCGACTGGAGGAACTCGCAAAAGAGCCAATGGCCTAGGTTATATAGAACAATCCTTCCCAACTGTTTCTAAACTTGCCAACATACTGTACGCTAACAGCCTAAACGTCTGTAAAACCTAGGTAACAATATTGTGCTCTATAGTCTACTTGGCCAAATATTTTGTTTTACCGTGATTTTATAATGAACAAACTGTATCGCATCATATATGGCTGTTTTTTTCCGGGAAACTGGTCCTCTTCAATTATTTTAATATGTAATGGCAACCACGGACCGGATCAAAGCCAAATTTGTACCATTATCTTTGACTTGTGTATGCACTGACAAAATATTTAAAAATAGGTTATGAAGCTCTTCCTGAGAAAACGCAGTTCGAAAACAGTGAACGAACGTTTGTGTCGCCCTATATTTATGAACCTGAAACCGGTTAAATTGTAGATGGCTACTGTGGGTGTGGGTGCCACTGAATGCTGATCTTGACCCCCACAATATAATTTTTTTTAGAATTTACTGGCAGGGTTGAAAAAGGAACTGGGAGGTTGAGACTTCCCAAGTTCCCAACCCCGACAATTCAATCACTACATGTGCGAATTGATTGTTTACGTGCGTAGGAGTGGCGCTTGAGCACGCTGGTTGTCACTGCACGGGATCCATGAGCTTATGTCACCGCGAGTGTCTCGAAAAATGGATGGTCTACCAGCGGTCGAAGGTCTGTGAGCTCTGCCACGGAATGTTCCAGTTCAAACTCGACGAGACCAAGATCTCAGAAAACATCCAGAGAGAGGTTAGCGAATATGCAACTAACCAATCTTGACTGATTAAAATTACAATAAATCTAATTATATTGCAGACGTTTTTGGAGTTAGTATAATCGGATTACGTCAATCATATACAGCCTTTTGAAGGCTCAAGTTTAAATCTGAAACGCGTTGGCATGAAACGTACAACCACACGTGCTTCGCCTTTGAGAGGCGTGCCCAGATTCATGCGGTGGTTTATATTCTTTGGCTGAAGTTGGACTGGGAGCGCCTGAGCTGCGGCTCTGACTCTGAATAGATTTCTTGAAGAGGCACTATACCAAGTTGCATTGATCGATATATTGATATATATATATATATATATATATATATATATATATATATATATACATTCATACAACATGCATAAGTTATTATATATATATATATACATTGTGTTGATACATATAATTACGTATACGTAGGCCTACATACGTATACATATACTCACATGCATGAATTCATCAGTCATGCACGCATACGTACGTATGTGCATACATACAGTTATACGATTTGTGTGACAGAAGTGTTCGCAGTTAATGTCATTTAAATGATCCGAATACTTTGATGATGGATTGTAAATCTGTTTCCATTGTTCTCTTGCAAACTGCAGCTTCTTCTTGCGAGGAGACGTCACGCCCTTGGCTGCCGCAGTCGCCGTACCTGGTACCTGATCTGCACATGTCTGTTGGCCTTGACGGCCTCCTTGTCCGCGTCCCTCAGCGTCTACGCCACCCGCTACGACGCTGGCCTCGCCCGTCTCATGATCGACCCGACGAGTCCTGTTCCTACGCCTTCTTCTCCTCCTCCCTCCAATTGGACGCGAGCACCGACGACGGTGGCATGGACTGAGGGTAGTCATCCGCAGGTGTTCTGCGTAGTGGTGACCGTGTGGTTGGCTGCTCTGTTCGTCGTCATCGTGTCTGTGTGGGTCTTCGTCGAACTGATCCTCTGGCCGAGAGAGGCGCAGCTCATCGTCAACGTAGCATGGTTCTCCATCCTCTACGAGATCTACGAGCGATTCATGGCGGCGGAACAGGGCAACATCCGAAGCGCAATCCTGGCCAGCACACGAGAGGCTGCTGCTGCTGCCTCTGCTGTTTCCGATGCGAGCACCACTCTCCCGCCACAGAGTGCCGCTACACGAGACATGAGCCCCAACAAAAGCGCGTAATCATCTCGAGCTATGGAACGTAATTGTGTCGTTTCGAAGACTTTTCTGATATTATAACCAGTGCAGTATATGTCTGCCTATGCCTATTGCGATGCGCGCGACCCATTAAGATAAATTGACTATAATATCAGGTCCACTTGTCCTACACAGTTATGCACGAAGGCAATGCATCTCAATCCATTGCTCTTTAGTTTGCCACAGTTTGATTCATATATAGGCCTGGTAGTCGACGTAATGTTCTTAGCCTGGACTTAACACAAGAACGAGAACTATCGTACGTATAGTTGTTCCCGCATTTACTCTGATATGGGGATGTTTCAGCAGTTGACCTTGACCACCGCCATCCTCGGTGTATAGAAGACAATGTCTTGACCTCGGGCACAATTACGCCTACTCTCAATTTATTAGTTTTTTTTTATATTTGCGCGTATTTGCCTAACCATAATGCATCAAACTCATGTGACTGCAGGGTTTGATTAGACTGCCTGTTAAAATATATAAGATTTTCGCTTCACGTAAAATCAAGTTTGTGATCATGTAAAAAGTATCAAGTACTGTCTCGGTTATTTTAAACATCGCTGATCGTATGGTTAGCAAATAAATCTCTGCATTTGCGAGGAGCACCTTGACGAATCAAATGACGGTGCTTTTAATAATGGAGTCAGTTACGTTAGACCTTTAATGTACTATACACTATATAGGCTTAATTACTGTCGCTTACACGTATAAATACAAATTGGTAGCCTATGGTAGGCCTATTCATGATTTCAGGATAAATTTTCAGATATTAACTTTGGTGAAAATTTAACTGCTTTAATACTTCATTCTATATTAAGGTGATAAATCAAAGTAAATGTTCAACGTCAGTATATCATGGCCTCGTTGGTCATGACTTATGCAGTCACAGCTAAAGTATCCAGCTCGTTTGCTCGATGGCGTTGGAGACTGCGAGGTAGGCCTAATTTGCCCTCAGGCATCTTACGTTGCATGTTTCGATGCGAAGGCACTTCAGGGCAGAAGATGGGAGTGTCTTGGGTGACGCAGCTGGTTCGTCGAGTAGGTAACACATCGGATTTCGCTATTTTGACCTATAGTTCACTCTTAACTTGTGCGAACACTGGCGTAGTTACCATTGAGCGATGTTCCCTCTAAGCTGTACGCATGCGCGCGTGTGCGCGCGCACCGACCGTGGAGCTAGCGCACACTAGAGTAAGTTTGCGAACCTATATTTTTTCTTTAAAAAACAATTAAATGTTTAGATGAATTGTTAACTAATATTCAGCTGCCATGGGCAGACTAGGCTAGAAAATTGCAAATAAATCGAAAGCTAATTACTAAAACACATTTTAGACATGGGTCTTTTCTTAGGTTTTCAGAACTTATCATCATAGGCCTAGACTTTAACAATTAGGCCTATATGGTCTTAATTTAACTATCATCGCATTCAGCTCGAACCTGCACCCAAAAGTGTGAACTATTTATAACACGCTGCACATTCAAAGTTTCTTGAGCACACTATCTCAAAAAATTGTAGGGAACATATTGCCATTGAGGCGCAGAGGCGAGTGCCTTCCCTAAGTTTTTTTATATCAAATATTGTTTCCGTAAAAATTAATAGTCACCACAGAACTAGATCTGCCTATAGGCTTGCTGTAGGCCTATCATTCCGCTGTGGCAGAAGTTTGCCGCATGAAGTGAGTTGTATAAATTTCCTTAATGCTTAACTATACTGTATTGATCTAGCCAGTGACTTCC